>CANSZD010000001.1:3012500-3057500 GCA_947648045.1 Beta corolliflora
TCATAAGCCTTGAAGAAACCAATTACCCCCTCGCACCATTACGAGGATGCATATACCCTTATTGGCTCACCATGGGATAATCAGCCTATAAGGTGCGAGGGATGACGTTATTGTATTTATTGGAATGATTTCTTCGAAAATAACAAATGAGACAAACGATCAATAAACCCTTCGACGCTCTGTATCTTGGGCATATTTGGTTGGATGAACCCTCTAACCACTACTTTGAATGAGATAACGTCCAATAATCACCATTGGTGTCTCTTAATTAGGAATGAATTGACATTATTGCATTGGTCGATTTAAGCACGCACATGACTCAACACTTTAGGCTTAGAATACCGTACGACTTAATGTGGAAATCACATAATAGTTCGATTCCCTTACGGTCATGTCCTAAGATGTCATGGGTCATGTCTTTAAATAATAGCAACCAACACAATGACTATTGATTCATTGGGGAGAAATATTGGATGTGCTGATACCCCCGTCTTCGTGGTCACTAGTCCTGACACGAAACTCCTAGGCAACTATTTGGCGCGGGATCGATTCCCCTTGTTGGCGAGCTTAATATTTTACTTTTAGTAATTTGTTCAGGGCAGCGTTTTATTTTCACTTACACCGTGTCCTTTTATTTTCTAACTAGTGATAGTCCCCAAGCGATGCCCCGGGTTGTTTCTTTTTGTTATTTATTGTCTAGTGAGGAAAAATTAACGTCATAATAATTTGAATAATACACCCTTAAGAGTTTGGAAATAAAAGCAATAACTTCACTTTCTATATGGAATTTGAGTAAGAGTATGTCTACAATAGTATAGTATTATTAACATAAATATGTTAGGCATCTAACTACTTGTGTTAGTCTTTCAATGAGATATAATTACAGACTTTATTATATTTTATTGTGAAATAATAAACAATAATGTTATGTTGGATTCATGGTTCTGCTTTCATTTTTCATTTCAAAGGTCACGTGTTCGATACCTTATAACTACACAACATCTATATATTAAAATCCGTGCCTATGAAAGTGTATGTGCCACGTGGCACTCTCCTCAAACTTCTAATGTAATTTGTTTTGTGTCCATGTGTACTCCTTAATAAAAAAATTGTCTAATTGCAATAAAATATACTTGAAAACTCGGACTTTTTTTATTTTTTTTGCTAAGTAAGTAAGTAGATTCATTGAACCAACAAATTACATCTTAAATAATCCAACAAGGAGACAAACCAACTAGATTGGACCCCCTCTTAGAAGGATTGAACCCAAACACAAGGCATTAGCCTTCTACCCTCTTACACAATTTAACAACAGTAGCAATACTAGGCAAGCATTGTTGCCAAAATACAGAATTCCTACTCTGCCATATATTATAAATCAAAGCTGCTAAAGAGGCATTAATCACTTGTTTCTGAAATTTGGATTTGCTTCCACTCTGTACATTCATGAACAGTTGCTGCATATCTGTTAAGCCTGAATTAACACCAAGCCATGTCTTCAGACTCTTTAAACATTCATGCCATAATGACACTGAAAAAACAGATGACTATGAGTTTCTTCAAAACTTCCACATATTAGACATATTGGACAGAGTGCATTCTGACTCACACCAAACTGATACAATCTTGCTGTAGTCTGTAGCCTAGATTGCCTAATACACTCGGACTTTATTGTCTAATGTTTGAAATAAAATATGATAAAGTCTTATAATAAATATACTTGACTAAAAAAACAAAAACAAATATATACATCTCTAACAAAATTTCTCTTACCACAATTTCTTTTAAGCTATTATTTTTAAATTTAAATCTTTCAGATTTTTTTACTTTTCACTTACGACTTGTCCGTTTAATTTCTTGGAACATCACCTAATAAGTTTTAATTTTTTAAAAAGTCCTAATAAAAGGCTTAAAAGGCATTACTAATTCTGGGTTTTAGGACATGACTGGTACGACGTTGGACATGTCCTGGGTCAATTTCCTTGGGAGAAATAACCAATCTCTCACACCAATGGGACGGATGATTACCCCCCCATGCAATGTATCATGGACATATGTGGTTGGATGGAGATTTTTCTTTCTCCAAAAGGTACTATTTTCACATTTAATTTTTCGGATGGGAAAGGGTCACTTGATCATTTCACCCCCTTAATAAATGTGAACCCTTCAATAATGTTTTAGGTAATGACCCATGTTACTTGGGGTGATTACCTAAACTATTACTATGTTCCTGCATGTACAATGGTACATGACTCTCCAACTAGCTCTCCACTATCTCTCATATATTCTCTCTCTTCAAGTTACCCTCGAGAACTATGTCTAAAAACACCCAACAACAATAGAACCCTTTAAAGAGCTCTCAATTCAACTTTTCACTATGTGGTGGTCCCCATGTCAATAAATGAACCTCATTTCATATTATGATTAAAGTTATATAAATAAAGATATTCATGTAAATTAAATATAATTACAAAAAAAATTATCTTTTTCATAATTTATGTAATGTGGAATTTTTTTAAAATGAAATATTAATTTGAATGCTAATATTTAATTTCATAAATTAAAAAAATATAGTAGATTTTGTGTATGGAATATATCCATTGTTAGGCTCATTTTATAGATAAAGAAAAATTATAGTTGTTGGAATAGTAGTTTTGTTTTATTTTCATAAAAAAGATCATTAATGGTTGCAAGAAGAAAAGAAAACTTGCAATAGTATGTGGGCCCAGATATTGGAGAGCCATTTATCCTTCAACCCAAATGGTATCTCCCCCAAGAGCCACTTTGCAAAGTGTCTCCATGGAGAGACACCAAAGACACACCCAAGAACCCCATTGTTGGGTAAGAGGTGGCTCTCCATTTTCTCTCTCCTTGGAGAGCTAGTTGGAGAAATAGTTGGAGAGCCGAGAGCCCCATTGTACATGCTAACTAGCCTACTTTGAGCACGTAGTAATATTCTAGTCTAATTATCACTAGAAATTAGGAACCAAAAGCACTAATTTTAAAAGAAAGTTCCCTATTGAATAAACAAGGACAACATAAATGTTAAAATAAACAATCGCATTTTTATAACCATCTTGAGTTTGTTTTAAGTAATGACCCATGTTACTTTGGGCAATTACCTAAACTAGCTAGTACTCTAACACTAACTAGTTGAGTCATACTACCTACTTTGATCACTTAGTAATATTCTAGTCTAATTATCACTAGAAATTAAGAACCATAATTTGAAAGACCTAATTTTAAAAATAAGTTCCCTATTGAATAAACAAGGACAACATAAATGTTAAAAAAAACAATCGCATTTTTAGAACCATTGTCAGTTTGTTTTAGGTAATGACCCGTGTTACTTTGGGCGATCACTTAAACTATTACTATGGGAACTTTGAGTCATACTAGCCTACTTTGATCACGTAGTAATTTTATAGTCTAGTTATCACTAGAGATAAGGAATCATCACTAATTTTAAAATCAAGTTCCCTATTTAATAAACAAGGACAACATAAATTTTAAAATAAACAATCGCATTTTTAGAACCATCGTCAGTTTGTTTAAGGTAATGGCCCAATGTTACTTTGGGAGATTGTCTAAACTATTACTCAAGGAACTAACTAGTTCAGTCAGACTAGCCTACTTTGATCACGTAATACGATTCTAGTCTAGTTATCACTAGATATTAGGAAAATTAATGGCACTTGCGTCTATTGATTCATAGGAGACGAGACATTCTACACAACATAATGGCTCTTGCATCTCAGTATGGATGAAACCCCCGGACCATAGTGGCTCACCATGGGATAATAAGCCGATAAGGTACGAGGGATGACATTGTTGTATCTCTTCGAATGATTTATTCGGATAGAACAATTGCGACAAGCGAATAATAAACCCTCCGACTCTCTGTGTCTTGGGCATATTTGGTTGGATGAAACCCTCTAACCACTACTTTCAATGAGATAACGTCCAATAATCACCATTGGTGTCTCTTAATTAGGAATAGACATTGCATTGGTCGATTTAAGCACATGACCCAACACTTTAGGCTTACAATACCGTACGACCTAATGTGGAAATAAAATTATAGGTAGATTTCCTTAGTTAACGTCCTAACATATCATGGGTCATGTCTTTAAATATTAGCGACCAACACAATGACTATTGATTCATAGGAGACAAGACATTGTACACAACACAATGACTCTTGCGTCTCATTATGGATGAAACCCCCTTATTGGCTCACCATGGATTAATAAGCCGATAAGGTATGAGGGATGACGTTATTGTATTTATTGGAATGATTTTTTCGAAAATAACAAATGAGGCAAACGATCAATAAACCCTCCGACGCTCTGTATCTTGGGCATATTTGGTTGGATGAACCCTCTAACCACTACGTTGAATGAGATAACGTCCAATAATCACACCCAATGATGAGGAGGATTCCCATCCCCTACAATTACAAACTTGGTCTATTACAAATATGAAATCAATTCATCATTATGCCTATTTTATCACTTCCAATGTAGAACTTTGACTTCACTGATCACGAAACTTAATCAGGTTCTTTTGTACTTCAATTATATTAATTAAAGCAATTAATCATCAAATATTTAATACAAAAAATAAAACCTTAATTTTGTACTACCATCTAAACACTACTTTGAGTGAAATAATGTCATAGAATAACCTTTTTTTTTTGACATCGAGAGAATAACCATTGGTGTCGCCTAAGAATGAATAGCAAATTAGCAATTATTATCAATTGATCCTTATAGCAATTGATCAATATAAACCTCGGCTTCAAGAGAATACATATATATAATATCTAATTAATTACAAAGACAATAATACAATCTTGTTTCTTATTAGAGGAGTTGATAGGAGTTGATGGGGTATATTTTATTAGAGGAGAGAAAAAGTTGGGTAACTTTATATTGATCAAAGGTAGAGTGTGGGCCAAAGGAGTGTAAAAGAAATAATATATTAATAGTGGGACCATACCAAAAATGGAAGTGTTCAAACTAATTTGGGAAAAACATAAAAGTAAAGTGTTCAGACTATTCTGGGACGGAGGGAGTATTTGTTAAGGCTATCATTTGTAAAGTCAGGTCATTTATTGAAATTAAACAACGATTTATATTTTTTATAATAGTGGCGAATTAAGGACATGACACAACATTTAATTTAATTGCGTTTAGTGGACATAATAACATATTTGATAAGGCTATCATTTGTAAAGTTAGGTCATTTATCATTTGTAAACCTTATATTATCGGCTTATTATCCCATGGTGAGCCACTATGATCCGGGGGTTTCATCCATACTGAGACGCAAGAGCCATTGTGTTGTGTATTTTTCACCTTTAAGGACCTCCTATATTTTTTTTTATCTTAAAGGAACTCGATAAGATTGGCTTTATTAAAAAAAAATGCCGTATGCACTTCAAACATAAATAATAAGGAGATCCGAGTAAATAATAAGGTCGTAAAAAAACATGTCGTGTACACTTTTAAAAAAAGCACCGTGCGAGGTCGTAAAATTTGACATCTTTATTAGACGACATTTGGCATGCTTATGAAGTGCCAAATCATTATCATTGAAATAAATAGAGTTCCAAACTAACAAAAACTAGTTTTTCGGCCGGGCGATTCCCCGGGTCAGTCACAACTATCTAAAATATTCTTATTCAAAAAATTTGTACTTTGTAGTTGATTTTATAGCTTTTTAGTAAAATTTTGTCTATTGTAAAATTGAAGTCACTGTAGGGCCCATGCCAAAAGGCATCATACTAATGAAGTGGGTTAACTCTTATAAACTAGGTAACTCTTTCTTATCTCCCCGATGTGGGACTTGGTATGTATACCCAACATTTTTGTATATTGCAAAATTAAAGTCACTGTAGGGCCCATGCCAAAAGGCCTCATACTAATGAAGTTGGTGATCAACTCTTATAAACTAGGTAACTCTTTCTTATCTCCCCGATGTGGGACTTGGTGTCTCTATAATTAGGAATGAATAGACGACATTATTGCATTGGTCGATTTAAGCACATGTAGGTAGATTTCCTTAGGGTCATGTCCTAAGATATTTAGAGTCCTGTCTTTAAATAATAGCGACCAACACAATGACTATTGATTCATATATAGGAGACAAGACATTCTACACAACACTATGGGTATTACGTTTCGGTATGGATGAAACCCATGGGATAATAAGCCGATAAGGTACGAGGGATGACGTTATTGTATTTCTTGGAATGATTTATTCGAAGAGAAAAATTGAGACAAACGATCGATCAGTAAACCCTCCGACGCTCTGCATCTTGGGCATATTTGGTACAAAGGACGAAACATATTGTTAATATTTTTTAATGAGATTATTAACATGTGTATTAGAAGCTTCAGAAGAGTGCCACGTGGCACCGTTCCTTTGATGGGAACGCCTTTTAATATATTTGTATAGATGTTAAGTCCTGTATTTATGCTTAACTCAATCTTATCAAATAGTTTCTTATTTAAAAAGTTTTATAAAGCCAAACTTGTTAAACCATGGTTATTCTTAATCTTTATTTTCGTCACATAAAGGAGTTAGTGCCTTATATTTTCTTTTGTTTAGTGTCTTATATATACTTTTTCTTTGTTTTATCATCTGTGATCTTTTTAAAAAAAATTGCATACTGACAATACTCATAATGAAAAGTTTTGTTGAAACTTTTTTTTTTTCTGTATATCCACCAATTTAATCACATACTGCCCCTTTAACATAATTCCACCAATTACAACTAATTTGTTGTTATCAACGGAAGTTAATTTAATTTTTTTTTTTGAAAGAAAGGGAAGTTTATTAAGCAGCATGCCATTATTGCCATCCACTTCAGTTAGAAATTGGGTATTGAATCGTTTGTCAGTCTTTCTTTCGACAATTGTCTTCTAAACGTTTTTGATTTAAATTAATATCAATTTAAAAAATAAATTAATGTTATGCAGTTTTTAAAAACATCTGTAAGTAATATTAAGTGCATGCTCATATCACACCATTTAACTGCCATACTCATTGGTATCCTCGATGTCTAAGTCTATATATAGACTATTCGTAAGTTAAGTACCATAGTTACCTTTCTTCAAAATATATATTAGAAAAATACCATACTCATACTTGTGCACAAATAAATTTCTCTTAGATATTAACATATACATGGATGTATCAATTCCAATAAAGATTATCTAGCCGAGAATAAGGAAAAATCTGTAATTTTTTCTTCAGACGATATACTTATACATCTTGCATTTTACTATAACAGGGTATACTTATTCAGATTGCATTTTTTATTTTTCTAACAGGAAAATCAAATTGTTCTCATGCAGGAGGAAACGGAGAAGTCGAAGAACAAACGTAAATTTCAATATGAACAAGGGTGTGATCATCCAACTGCCGCTAAGAACATTTTACTTCAGAAAGTAAGATTTATAAGATACTCATTATGTTTTAGAGTTAAAAAATTCTCGTACTAAATACTATTTTTTTTCCTGCCACAAGCGATGGGCATGCAAAAGAATGCCAATGTTTGATCCAGGAAAGTCATCAAAATCAAACAATGTTGAAGACGAATTTTACGCCTACAACTGCATTAAAAGGGCGAGAAGGGAAGAGCGGAAGACTGCATGGGATGGACCGAAACTAGCAAAAGATTTGTATTTTCAATTATGCAAGTGGCATCCCATTTATGACGACGTACCACAAGGACCACCGGAATTCATCAAAATCCAAGGCATAATGGAAAATATTTATATGCGTTGCCGGAGAAGGATCTTGTGCGGCTCATGTTGGCATGTAGGGAGTGGGGACGTAGCATCCCATATTGGAGGAATGACATTGCTACAAAACGTTGGTATGGAGGTAATCCACGTATATCTAGACCAACACGGAGAATGGATGACAATCCACCAACACCGGCACACCGCCCTCATTGACGATGAAAGAGATGGCAAATCCTCGAAGGGTGATATGTTGGCGTAGAAAATAGGTTATTTTATATGTATTTATGTTATTTATATTGTATTTTTGTCTGGTGTGTACATCGGTCTTGCAACATGATTAAAGTTAGTAAGATGACATAGTGTCCTAAAATTCCTGTCTTCATTACATTCAGTATGCAATTTTAAACCAAAAAACAAAACAAAATATAAGATACTAACTTTACAAATGATGACCTTATAAAATATGTTATTATCTCCTCTTGAAGTAACATAATTAAATTAAGACATTAGGCTACCCTAAAATATTGGGTCTCTTTTTTCATATTAATTAAATTATATTATCTCCTTATTTGGAAGTTTCGTATTAGGATATGCCTTCTTTAAACGTTTGTGCCACGATTTAAACGTCTACTAAAGACGTTTATACCATTGAACAAACGTTTGCAGAAGGCGTTTGGACGATGGCCCAATCGTCAGATCAGTGGTAATAGGGTTTATTTCATGCAACCAAATATGGCCAGGATACATAGCATGTAATAGTTTATGTGCTAATCTTCTTAGATCATGTCCTTAAAGTAATCAATATTTAACTGGTGTGAGAGATTTGTTGTTTCTTCCAAGGAAATTACCCACGACATGTTCAAGGCCGTACGGTCATGTCCTAAAACATTGGCTATTATCATTTAGGAATTAGTAACGCCTTTTAAGTATCTTTATTTTTGGCTATTATTATTTAGGAGAGAGTTATCAATAAGCCTTTTATTAGGACCTTTTAAAAATAAAGACTTATTAGGTGATGTTCCAAGAAAATAAAAGGACAAGTCGTAAGCGAAAATAAAATGACCTTTTAAAAAATAAAGACTTATTAGGTGATGTTCTAAGAAAATAAAAGGACAAGTCGTAAGCGAAAATAAAACGCGGCCCTGAGCAAATTAAATATAAGAGAAATAACTTGTTGGCTATTATTATTTAGGAGAGAGTTAGCAATAAGCCTGTTATTAGGACCTTTTAAAAAATTAAGACTTATTAGGTGATGTTCGAAGAAAATAAAAGGACAAGTCGTAAGTGAAAATAAAACGCGACCCTGAGCAAATTACAAAAAAGAGAAATACTCAGCTCGCCAGGAAGGGGAATCAATCCCGCGGCCCTCAGCTTGTAATAGTTAATGTTGTAATCTTCTTAGCTCATGTCCTTCAAGTAACCAATATTTTATTAAAATATAAAACGCTGTTTAATTTCAATAAATGACCTGACTTGTGCATATTGCTTCGATGCGATAATAGTGGGTCACCCCATATGGTATGAGCCATGAGGCATGACGTTGTTGTGTTTCTTCGAATGATTTACTCGGATTGAACAATTGAGCAAATGATCAATGAACCCTCCGACGCTCTATATCTTGCGCATATTTGGTTGGATGAAACTCTCTAGCCACTACTTTGAATGAGATAACGTCCAATAATCACCATTGGTGTCTCTTAATTAGGAATGAATACACGCCATTATTGCATTAGTCGATTTAAGCACATGACCCAACATTTTAGGCTTAGAACACCGTACGACTTAATGTGGAAATCAAATAATAGGTAGATTTCCTTAGAGTCATGTCCTAAGATATTTAAGGTCATGTCTTTAAATAATAGCGACCAACACAACGACTATTGATTCATATATAGGAGACAATTGCTAGCTCTTGCGTCTCGGTAAGGATGAAACCCCCGGACCATAGTAAGGATGAAACCCCCGGACCATAGTGGCTCACCATGGGATAATAAGCCGATAAGGTACGAGGGATGACGTTATTGTATTTCTTGGAATAATTTATTCGGAGAGAAAAATTGAGACAAAAGATCGATCAATAAACCCTTTCTGTATCTTGGGCATATTTGGTACAAGGGACGAAACCCTCTAACCACTACTTTGAATGAGATAACGTCCAATAATAATCACCATTGGTGTCTCTTAATTAGGAATGAATACACGACATTAGTGCATTGGTCGTTTTAAGCACATGACCCAACACTTTAGGCTTAGAATAGGTAGATTTCCGTAGGGTCATGTCCTAAGATATTTAGGGTCATGTCTTTAAATAATAGCGACCAACACAATGACTATTGATTCATATTTAGGAGACAAGACATTCTACACAACACTATGGGTCTTGCGTCTCGGTATGGATGAAACCCCCGAACCATAGTGGCTTACCATGGGATAATAAGCCGATAAGGTACGAGGGATGATGGTATTGTATTACTTGGAATGATTTATTCCGAGAGAACAATTGAGACGATCGTTCATTAAACCCTCCGACGCTCTGGATCTTGGGCATATTTGGTACAAGGGACGAAACCCTCTAACCACTACTTCGAATGAGATAACGTCCAATAATCACCATTGGTGTCTCTTAATTAGGAATGAATACACGACATTATTGCATTGGTCGATTTAAGCACATGACCCAACACTTTTGGCTTAAAATAGGTAGATTTACTTAGGGTCATGTCCTAAGATATTTAGAGTCATGTCTTTAAATAATAGCGACCAACACAATGACTATTGATTCATATATAGGAGACAAGACATTCTACACAATACTATATATTGGTATGGAATGTACGTGATATTATGTGTGCTAATTGCAAAATAATTAATATATAAAATTGTGCTTAACGATTATATATACTTGTGAAAATGTAAGCGGATTTTTTTTTGTGTTGGACCCATTTTAGACCCTAGACCCTACCCTATGGGTATGGGTAGGGTATGGGTCTCCATCCAAAAATTAGGGTATAGGTAAGGGTCTAGCCTTACCCTACCCAGACCCTACCCATTGCCATCATTCAACTAATGACCCAACTTCCTAAATAATAGCTAACTGCACACGCACTACTTTGAAGTACTACTACAACCAACGCGGATGACAATTTCATTTTAGTGCATGACCCAGCTTGGATTGGGACATGTCCAGACACAATTTTGTTGTGAGAACAAACCAATCTCACAATTTCGTTGTATAGATATACCTCACAACTTCACAAAAATTTGATGATGAATAAATGTTTAAATAAAAGCAAAAAAAATGCTACATAAGTTGTTAACTACCAACAATCCTTTGGCCCCCAATCAAAAACAAGCGGGTCCGTCTTGTAATGGGTTACTTTATAACACAATTCAGTGGCTGATGCCTCCGCACTGATATATGTTCCAGGCATGAGATTTCCAAGTATATTAAAAAATGATGCGTCTGTGTCAATGTTCTGTTACGGAGTAATCCAAAGATTTTGCTCGTTTTGGATCGACTGACGAGCAAGGTGTTTCAGGTTCATCTTCTGGGCAATTTTCCTTCTTCCGTTTGGGCGCACCTTTTACTCTCACATTCTTCGGGTCGTCTATACCAATCTGTGGCAAATGTTTCCGCGCCGATTTCCTTTTGCTAACCTCAGACATGGCACTCACTAATAATTTTGACATTGAATCCTTAACCTTTTCCGAAAATTTGTATGATTGGGACGCCACTCTACAAAGTTGGGTTGCCAAACTGTTGAGGTAAGAAAAGCGGCCAAGGATTGCCGTCTCGTCATTGCTCGTAAATTTGTCAATTTCTTTGCCCGAGTTTACTCCTTCTTTAGCATGTACTGCCCACCTCTTAAGGATATTACCCCTTGGTATTTCTGTCATGTACCCATGCTTCATTACAGCAAACATGTGCCTACATGGGAAACCAACTGATTCGAACTTCATGCAGCAACAATACATAGTCTCAAGACGAAGATAATGGACAACAATGTACTCGGCATCCTTTCTCTCAAAATGGTTCTACCAATAGACCTTCAGTGGACCATCAGGATGTAGGGAATCAATCTCCTCTTTTTTTACGCAATGCATGCTCTCAAATTTCAGCTCTAAACACAGTGTCGTAAATGCAGCTCGCGTGTATATAGTTGAGGCATGCTTTCTGGCATCCAACAGGACCCCGTATTCGACAACAGCACTTGTGTGGTCTGTGCCTTATCTTCTTAATAAGATCGTCGTAAAAGGTAATAAACCGATACAACATGAGTCTTCTCCCTAATACTGTCTTCAATGTTCTGTTCATGGACTCACATCTTTGGGTACTTCTCATGCCTGTTCAGAATGTTGGGATTCACAATGAAAGTATGACACTTAATTACTTAGCAAAAAACATATAATTACCAAGGTGATGGGTTAGGTGTAATATTTTGGAATGATGAAAGTATGAAACTTAATTACTTAGGTGTAATATGTTGGAATGATGAAAGTATGAAGCTTAATTACTTAGCAAAAAAAACATATAATTACCAAGGTGATGAGTTGGTTAGAACTTGTGATGTGGTTTGATAATTTGGCAAAAAATATAATTACCCTGGATGTGGTTTGATAATATGTAATTAGGTTGGGCCTGTCCAGTTATTAGGAGCTAGTATTTCTAGTTGCCCTTAGGTTTTCTGTTCTGTTTTTGGTCAATATGTTACTTAATTACAAAAAAATAAATTCAATTTCAATTTAATCCTATCTGATTTGTCTACGAAGAAAGAAAATGATCCATTTACATTACTAAAGGTAATGACTGCAAAATTTAAGGACATTACCTAATTTAAGAACTCAACCTTGCTGAACGAAAATTGTTAAATAGTTCAAGCAATAATGTAAGGACATTACCTAAAGTAAGAACTACACCTTACTGAACAAAAACTTAGGTGTATTAAAAAGTACTTAAAATATGCTTTTAAAAAAATGGCCATGCATAAAAGCTTCCGCCCACTTTTCTTTAAGACTATATAGCTCCTTTGCCCATTGTTTATTTTCAAGCTTATACTTGGTTACAAGTTCCTTCCAAGCATCCTCAAACTCTTCCTTTGTTCGGCATTTGTCGACGCATCGCATGAACCCCCTGCTAAATTTTTTCCCTGCATGGTGTTTAAGATTCCTCATTATATGCCACAAACACAACCTATGATGGGCTTTTGGGAGGACTACTTTGATTACGTTAGCCATCGCCTTGTCCCCGTCGGTTAAGACTGTTAATGGAACCATTCCCTTCCCTGCTTCAAGCAGCTGCCGCAACACCCATATGTAGGTTTCCTCTTTCTCATCTGTAACCAAGGCCACAGCAAACGGAATGGTCTTTCGATGGTTGTTGATGCCCACAATCACAACCAATGGCTTGTTGTATGCATTAATTTTATATGATGCGTCAAAAGCAATAACTTTTCCAAACGTTTTGAAATCGCTTCAGGATGTTGCATCGCACCAAAACATCCTTTCGAGGTTGTTGTCATCATCCCGCGTGCTTCTCACGAAAAACCGTGGGTCATGCGATTCTTTAGCTAACAAGTATGCCATTACTGTCTCTGCATCACCATCTCCGATTTCTTCCTTCTTGATCTGGTGAATTGTGTTATACAGGTCCTTTTGCAAGAAAGGTACATTGTCTGGACCGCCCACTTCTGTGATAAAATTTTGCATTGTGACACTTGGTTTTACTCCACAATTAATCAAGGACTTTATACGGAGCCTATCAGCACTTGAAACTTGTCGGTGGTGCCTGTTAGATGTTACGTCAACTATATCCGATCATGAGAGCGTTGGAACTCAATAAATAAAGTAGGGGTATTGTTGAAGTTTACCTTATGAACGGGACTTGGTGAGATGGAACAAGGTCGTGATTGTGATCACCATTAAACTCCTTCACAAACCACTTATCTTCTTGTTTATCCCACTTGAACTTTATATTAGCTTCGCACCCACATCTTGTAATGGCTCGAGCCTTTTCCTTCCTATTTGGATTTTCCATGTGATCTAAGCTTCGGAACCCTCGCTTACAACAATACATGGTATTTGAAGTGTGTTTTTCACAACTCAAACTCTTTACTGGAGTCTTGTGTTGGATCCCGAATCCTTTCAACTTAGCATATATAGTATAAAACTTTATACAACTTAGAAGAGAGTTGAAGGATAATTTTTTCATATCGACTTCATCGAAGTCTTCAAGATCTTTGTTGAATTCCCCCCAAATGTCTAAATCAAAGAAGGTTTCATCAACAGAAATGGATTCATCAATAGAAATGGATTCATCATCATCTGACATCATTAAAGAAGTAATCTTTGGCCAATTCCTGTAAACAAACACGTAGTTTGGTTATTCATTAGTTGGTCATTACATAAAGAATGTCAATTATGCTATTTCAAGTGATGACCTTAACACAGGTTAGGTCATTTCTCAATTATGGCTGGCACATGAACCAGGGAAAACACTTGGAAAGGTCAAACCGTAGTAAAATCAAATTTTCACACCTTACTAAACAGAGTATTTGGGTCATGACCTTAGAAATTCAAGTTTTCACCTAAAAATCAAATTTAGGTCACCTTCTATTCCTCATCAGGAACAGAGTACTTGGGTAATGACCGAACAAATTTAGGTCACCTTCTATTATATGAAACTACGCCACTTTTTCTAAGGTCATCTGAAAAAGACATACGTTATGAACTACTACATAATTTATGAACATCAACTTTTATGGGTAAGTAGCACAAGCACAATTCCGGAATTAGTTAAGCGAAGGAGTGTTGGAACTGAAACGTTTGGTCATTTATGAACTATGATTAATCAAGATGACTGACAAAGGAAAGTTTATTGTAAATTTGACAATAAAATCTCACAGTGTTGGAACTGAAACGTTTGGTCATTCATGAACTATGATTAATCAACATGACTGACAAAGGATTGGTCATAAATGCATTAAGTTTATAAGAATTTGAAACTCAAAAGTTTATTGTAAATTTGACAATAAAATCTCAGAATTAAGGATCTCACGAAAATTTAAACAAAGTGAAGTTTCGAGGTTAACTTACCTTCACCAATTGGTGTTGACTGTTGTATTGAGTTGAGTTCAGCAAAATTCAAAATTCAAAATTCAAAATTCAAAATGAGATAAGATAGATAAGTTAAGTAATCCATGTGGGCTGGGCCGCTGGGGTTCTATTTCAATCTAAATATTTAACTTGGTCACGTCAATACCTAAATTACCCTTTTCCAACTCCCACTTTATTTTCTTTGTTTTTTAAATACTGGGTCATTTTGAAATCCCTCTCTCTTCCCTCTTTCTGCGTTTTCCCTTCGACGTGTCAGTGCTCGTGCTACTACCCACAAATTTGGATCATTCTGTAAGTGACTCTTTCTCTATTTCTTTCATCTTTATTTGTATCTAGATGTTTCCAGTAGAGAGCCTGCTGATTTACAATTGCATTCACATGAATTAATTTTGAAACAGGGTTTGTTACTTGCAATTTACGATACTTGAATGTTTAATTTATGTTAAAATTGTACTGTTTTCCTTTGGACTTTGGAGGATTGAATTACATTCGGCACAAATCCAAAATTGTTTTGTTCAATTTTAGGTCTTGACCTGAGTAAATTTTGCGAATTACTTTGTAGCTATCAGGCTCGGATGATGACCTAAACCTGCTTAGGGTATCACCTAAATGTCTTTTGCAATGTTACTTTGTAGCTGTCAGACTCGGATGATGACCTAAATCTGCTTAGGGTATGACCTAAATTTCTTTACTTTGTTGTTGTCAGGCTCGCATGATGACCTAAACCTTCTTAGGGTATCACCTAAATTTCTTTTGCAACGAGAATTTAAAGATTTTGGAATTAGTATAAAAAGCATAGGGTTCTCTTCTAGTATATCCTACTGATTTGCAATTGCATTCACATGAATTAATTATGAAACAGTGTTTGCTACTTGCAGTTTACAATACTTGAATGTTTAATCCATGTATAAAATTGTACTGTTTTCCTTCTAGTTAAATTTTAAAGGGAAAGCTTGTAAGTTGCTACTTTGGAATTTGGAGGATTGAATTACATTCGGCACAAATCCAAAATTATTTTGTTCTATTTTAGGTCTTGACCTAAGTAAATTTTGTGAATTACTTTGTAGCTATCAGGCTCGGATGATACCTAAACCTGCTTAGGGTATCACCTAAATGCCTTTTGCAATGTTACTTTGTAGCTGTCAGACTCGGATGATGACCTAAATCTGCTTAGGGTATGACCTAAATTTCTTTACTTTGTTGTTGTCAGGCTCGCATGATGACCTAAACCTTCTTAGGGTATCACCTAAATTTCTTTTGCAACGAGAATTTAAAGATTTTGGACTAGTAGACCAAAATACTTTCTTTTACATTCGGCACAAATCCAAAATACTTTTGTTATATATGTTAAAAAATTGAAACAAATAAATTTAACTTTGACATTCAGATGGTTATTTGACACGTTTAAGGGCTGGTGTTCTTAATCATACATTTAAATCATTTACATATATAGCTGACGTGATCATGAGTACAACTTCAACAAAGAGAAAGGTACCATATTCACGTTGTTCAGATGATCCACAAATGCTGAAAAAACAATCAGTAGGAACTATTGTGGACACTAGCAAGGTAGTCCCCATTTGATTCATCATTTTTTTTGTTCAAACTTGCTACAATGGATTTAATTTTGTTTGATATGACCACAGGGTATGGGTGATTTAGAATTGCTGATAGACGTAATCAAAAGGTTTTCACGGGAGAAGAAGAAAGTTCTAGAGGATTTTGGTTTTGGATTTCTACTCAATTGGGGCTCTAAGGTTTTGAGGAAAAAAATGTGCAAGTGGATCATGGATCACTTTGATCCAGAGACACATAACTTAGCGATACATGGAAAGGTAACAATAATCACACCGAGGCATGTGGAATTTCTATTGGGATTTAAAAACGCCGGCCTTGAGATTACGGACTCAGAATTCTGCAATTTTGATCGCCAATGCAATCGATTTCTTCGACTCCCTGAAGATAATGGTGACCTCATGGCTGTCAAGTTACGCAAATACTCTTTTAACGATGAGTATTTTATTCCTACGTTTATACTTTTCTTGATCACTGCGCTTTGTGCCCCCACCCCAGACCGTAAACCGAGGACGAGGTGGCTCCATCTTGTCTATGACACTACACTAATTCCAAAATGGAACTATGCTAAGTTTATTTTTTACAATTCTGTTCAAGCGGTGACTGAAATCAAGGTCAATCCTGCTGCTGCTAGGGGTGGATGTCAGATTTTCTTCATGGTATTCCTTCAATACTTTGTTTCCTTGCTAAATTGTGCACCTGCAATAGTTACTAGTTTTTACATGGTTGGTATTCCTTCAATACTTTGTTTCCTTGCTAAATTGTGACCTAAATCTCTCTTGTACTAAGAGGTTGTATTTTAGGTCTTGGGTTGGATGATGACCTAAACCTGCTTAGGGTATCACCTAAGTTACTTCTACAGTGTTGCCTTCTAATGTCGGATCATGACGTTGATCTCTTTGGGTGTCTTACTATGTTTGGTTAAACTCACACAAAATGAAATTACTTTTAGTGACAGGCCCTTTTCTGCGAGTACTCTTGCAAGACCACTCTTGATGATATATGGAAGTTTGATATGCCCCGGATCTCGGACTGGAATGATCATAACACAAAGCGGTTGCACGAAGTTATTATGGAATTATCCGATCAGTACAGGACCCCCAAAGTAAGTACTACTAATGCAATTTAATCATTGAACTATAAAATAACGTTTTCTATAACCTATTGTTAGGATAGATTTAGATAGATAGATTTAGGAAATACTCCTAAATCTATCCTAACACCTATTTTAATTTATTTCGGAATCATTTAGTTAATGTTAAAGATTGAAAGTGAAAAAGAGATGATAAGGAGGAAGGTGCCAAGCGACCATGCAGCAAATACTGAAAAGGGCGTCTTCATGCTCTATTCACTGTTTGAGGACATGTTCGATTCCATGAACACGATGTTCAAGTTGATGAGATCTTCAGGTACTTTTTATTAGAAAAAACTTTACTTTATCTATCTATAATTTTCTGACTTAAATGTTCATTTTTGTTAAGTCAAGCTAAAAACCCACATGGTATTGCTGCTGATGATGACGAAGATATTGCTGCTGATGAGCGGCCTAGAGGTTCGTCCGCGCGGAAAAAACTGACCGACTAGATTAACCTGGGCGAGGCTACATGCCATGCCCTTGGCCCAAATAGTTGTACCGGAGCAAGCTGAGTCTAGCAAGGGTGGCACTAGTGAACTCGTACCTGAGCAAGCTGAGCCTAGCAAGGGTGGCACAAGTGAACTCGTTCATACGTACGCTACGAGGAGTAGAAAGAGTAAGGATGAGACGAAAGTCTTGCCTGATATGCAAGCGTTGATAAATGAAAATTCTATTCTCCACGTGGGTGAGACGAGCTTCACCACAGAGGGACTGGCTGATGTGCACCAAAAATGAGGGGCAACCAATGGAAGAGGAGGCTATCGTGCCTGAGCAAGCTGAGCCTAGCAAGGGTGGCACTAGTAAACTCGTTCATACGTACGCTACGAGGAGTAGAAAGAGTAAGGATGAGACGAAAGTCTTGCCTGATGTGCAAGCGTTGATAAATGAAAATTATATTCTCCACGTGGGTGAGACGAGCTTCACCACAGAGGGACTGGCTGATGTGCACAAAAATGAGGGGAAACCTATGGAAGAGGAGGCTACTGCCAATGATGCCAAGAGTGATGGGAAGGAGGAAGGACCAAATAAGGAGAGTGAGATTGAGGACAAGGAAAATGATGAGGAACAACCTCAAAGGCCAAAGGACGATGATGATAATAATGTGAGCCAGGGGAAACTACAGGAAGAGAAGGCTAATGGCAAAGCTGAGGAGGATGGAGTAGAAAATAAGGAGAGAGAAGAGAAGGGGGTGAGGGGGAGAAAAATGAGAGTGAGAGGGAGGAGAAATTTGATGGGGCGGTAGAAAGCCATGTTGTCCAACCTCGAAACCCAAAGCAGGATGATGATAATGCTTGCCAGGGGAAACTACAGGAAGAGAAGGCTAATGGCAAAGCTGGGGAGGATGGAGTAGAGAATAAGGAGAGTGAAGAGAAGGGGGGTGAGGGGGAGAAAAAGGAGAGTAAGAGGGAGGAGGAATTTGATGGGGCGGTAGAAAGCCATGTTGTCCAACCTCGAAACCCAAAGGAGGATGATGATAATGCTTGCCAGGGGAAACTACAGGAAGAGAAGGCTAATGGCAAATCTGGGGAGGATGGAGTACAGAATAAGGAGAGTGAAGAGAAGGGGGGTGAGGGGGAGAAAAAGGAGAGTGAGAGGGAGGAGAAATTTGATGGGGCGGTAGAAAGCCATGTTGTCCAACCTCGAAACCCAAAGGAGGATGATGATAATGCTTGCCAGGGGAAACTACAGGAAGAGAAGGCTAATGGCAAAGTTGGGGAGGATGGAGTAGAGAATAAGGAGAGTGAAGTGAAGGGGAGTGAGGGGGAGAAAAAGGAGAGTGAGAGGGAGGAGAAATTTGATGGGGCGGTAGAAAGCCATGCTGTCCAACCTCGAAACCCAAAGGATGATGATGATAATGCATGCCAGGGGCAACTACAGGAAGAGAAGGATACTGGCAAAGATGCAAAGAGCGATGGACCCGAGCCTTTGAATCAGAAAGATGAATCATCTTTCGAATCGAGTTCACAAGCTCCTCGGACTGAGCAAGGCGAGCTGAAGGACCAAGGGAAGATGCTGCTGGGCAGGAATCAGAAAGGACTCTGTACGAGAAACAGTATTTTGGTACGGGAAATACAACCCAAGTTGTAAATTATATAGATTAGTTTTTTGTAGATTATTTACTTCTAAATATCTATTTTAAAGAACTATATAAGTTGGTACGGGAAGTATTTGGGGTAGTGACCTAGATGGTTTTGGGACATAACCTGAACAATATCAATTGAGAATTTGACAATAATACCTGACAGGAAAGAGAGTGTGCAGTTAGGTAATGACCTTATTAATTTTTGTAAATTATATACTTCTACATATCTATTTTTAGAACAATATCAGTTGTTATTACCTTACAATCAGACATGGGCATATCTACTTTTCAAATGGCAGTATTTGGGGTTATGACATACATAATTTTGGGACATTACTTGAACAATATCACTTGAAAATTTGATAATAATACCTGACAGGACAAGAGAGTGTGCAGTTAGGTAATGACCTAATTAGTTTTTTGTAAATTACATCTACTTAATTTTTCGAATGGCAGTATTTGGGGTTATGACCAAGATATTAAGATCAAAATGCTTATGCTCTCTAATCAGTGTTTTTGTAGCATTTGAAAACTGTTTGCTTATTTCTGTTGCAAATAGGAAAATACACCCCGAATCAGGTTGCCCTTAATACGCAAACATATCCAGAGGTTATCGAACCAAGAAAAGGCAATCGTAGAATACGTGTTTGCTGAGAAGAATCCGTAGTAAGATACTTTTTACGAATAATGGTGTTTATATATTAGCACTCTTGGAATGTTTTAAGCTTATTTGTCGTTATTTTAGTGAGCAATTGTTCAAGAGCAAATGGATAGTTGCAACAAGGGGAGAACTTTGGTCTCTCTTTCCTACATTTCATCTACTGGACACGGTAAGGATTACTTCACAAATACTTGTCAATTATCAGCGTCTAAAAATAAACTATGTATATAATCTGATAAAGTTTTAATATCGGCAGATTATAAATATTGTTGGGATTAGACTGACTTTGAATAAGCCCAAGATGTTTTTTATCCCAACAATATTCCGGGTAATCACTTATTTAACCGTTAACACTAAGCTTTTGTATTAACTGATTTGTGAGCACTCATTTATAATTTCCCTTTCTGAAGGATATGGAACCAGAAAAGTACCACCCAATGAAATTCCCTCACAGTTTCGAAGCGTATTTGCCAATTTCTAAGATGGTGTCAACAACCTATCTTCCACCAGATCCTGCTGAATGTTCCAAGGTAATCGGGATTTTATAGATTTTAATTAAGTCCTATCTTCATTTAGTGTTTCAGTCCTAAAATCAACTATGTTTTGTAGATTTTCATTCCGTTGTGGCTACCGAATCCGAACCATTGGTTTCTTGTGGTTTCCTGTCTGGAAACTAGCCAAAATTACTTCTATGATTCTTCCCCGGGTGAGCATAGCAGAGAGCGACGGCGTTATGCAAAGGACCAAGTAGTGCTTTACACTGTACTCGAGATTGGGGGTGGGGGTTATATGTTGCGCTGATGTATTTGCATAACCCAGGTGAAAAATTTGTCCTGTTTCCTTTCAATGAACAAGCAAGATTCAAGATACTCCAAGTTTAATTCTATGGGTAATTGGTCAATGAAAACAGTCAACATTCCAGTCCAAGATAATGGGTAATGCTTTGAATAATATTTATGGGGTCTAAAAATATGAGTTGATTCTTATATTTTATATACAATTTTGCTTTTGTACAAATATGACTGTGGACTGTATGTTTTGAAGCTTCTGGATCGACATGACTCTGTTATTTGGAAGAATTCTCACTATTTTGAGGTAATTGAACATTGGTTTTCCTGCTTGACCATATTCGTGCATAATGATGATACTTAATTTGTTAATGTAGAATTTAGATAAGTATCGCATCAAGAGCCTGATTTCCATCATTTCCTGGGACGTCAATAGCTTGAAAAAGGAGGTTCTTGCAAAAACAAGTTGCACTTGACAACCTACAACTTCTGCTTTTTATATAATATGATTATTATAATGAATGGCTTTGGTGTGTATTAGGTTTATTTGCAATCTTTGTACATACATTTGCTATTGGGTAATGACTGACTGGTTGGTTCTATAAGTATGTGGTCATCTGCCTTAACTTTTTGCCACAGTTCTCATAGTTATCCTCCTTCGACTATATTTTTGGGATCATAATGAATAAAATGGAATGTTGCCATCTAATTCATATGTTAAGACATGTCTAAATGAAATTTGAATTAAACACGGAGGACATGACCCTGCCTGTTTAGGACATGACCCAACATATTTGGCTTAGACTAATGACTTACTTTTATAAAATAAAGTTACGAGGTCATAACAACATATTTGATAAGACTCTCATTCGTAAAATCAGGCGGTTTATTAAAATAAACAACGTTATATATTTAATACACACTGATACGAAAAGTTAAATCTTTATTTCCCTACACTGATATGAAAAGTTAAATCTGAAATAAGTGAATCAAAAATGTATGCTGCATTTCGCGCCTCTATTGATACGATTAGGGATTTAACGTGCTGCCTGCTGATACCCCTTTCAACAAGGTTAATGGTCCTACCACACTTGGAAGTTAAAATATTGTGGCTTAGTATTAGTAAGGTACGAAGAATGACGTTGTATTGCTGATTGGCCAATTCTAGGACATGACCCAGGATGTCTTGGGCCATGCCCCTACGTTTAATTGTTTTTGGAGAACAAGCCAACATAATACTACATAGGCTAGTGTGGGCAAGATTTAGCTAGAACATTACTATAATAAGGATAAAACAAACTTGGTTGACCCAATGGATTACCCAATAATAATAGAATTTGATGTAGAGTGTTGGTGTTACATTATATATTATGTAGTGTTTATGGTAGCTAGTATTACATTGCAAGGGTTTCATTAATCAATACTGAGCCGCAAGGGGGCCTAAATAGTTATGTTCTAGGTAGTTTTACAACTAAAACTATCTCCGAATAATCATGTATTGGTTTATCTTCTTATTTGGTGCGCTTATCGAGTGGCAAATTATTATCATAGAAATACAATAGAGTTCATAGTAGGTCATGATTACAGTATTGGTACAAGAGATTAGTTTGTTCTAATCTTCTCAGCTCATGTACTGGTACGGGAGATTAGTTTGTTCTAATCTTCTCAGCTCATGTAGTTACAGTAATCCATACAGTACAGGTGTGAGATTTTGGTTTATACTCTCCCAAAGTCCCAACAAAATTAACTTAAGGAATGTCCCAAACGATTCTGGGTAATGTCCAAGAACATTGGCCACTCCCAAAATTCGACCAATGCAATGGCTATTCATTCCTAGGGGACACAACGGTAGGCGTATATACAAAATAGTTTTTTTTACAACGTAGTTGATAGAGCATTATTTTATATATACAATCCAGTGTGTTACCATGATACACAGGATGGGTTGCTTGTTTATCATGCGTCTCAATAGTTGTCTCTCAAATTGGCCAACAACAATACATATAGAAAGATAATACACATATTGAGACAGTGTACATTGTTTTGATAATAATTATACATCAAATACTGGATGAGGTAATAAATGAAGCCCAAAGCTATTTGCAATCTACGTGACCTTAAACCAACATACGAGACTTAGTAGAAAATCAAAATATCCAATTTCCTATTTAAGCTTGTCAACATTCTCTTTCGCACTGTTTTGACCATGAGTGACGATGTAAGCTAAGAGAAGCATCCGGTAGTGCGTTTTGTCCGCCAAATATTCCTAAAAATTGATTTACGAGAACATCAATAATCTTATTTCTGCCATGCCATTCCCAATTTTCCATCTCCCAGTTTGTCTTCTTGTACACCCTCTTGATAGCTTGCGTGGTTACGCTAACCTGCATTGCAGGTCCATTAGATACTTGAACTCTCAGTTTCAAGTGTGTATATATATATATATATATATATATATATATATATATATATATATATATATATATATATATATATATATATATATATATATAATTCCATTCTTGCTTATTTATGATCGTACCACTTGGGGAATCAGTTGCGCGTGAATATTGTGGAATGCATCGTACTGGGGATCATAAATTGTAATCCTTTTCGAGTGTTGATACGCCACGTAGACAATCCACCTACCAGCGTAAATCAATGGCATATATAACTGCATTTGGAAACGTTGTTAGTTTATCGCAAAAGTACTGAACTTGATAATATAATATGATATGTACATAAATGCTAATTTTACCCGAACTATATGTTTCAAGCACATGGATTCTTTATCAGCATAAAGTATACTCGCCCCACGTTGAATCACATTGGAAATGTCCTTTCCTTCCCGCGTTGCAGTCATTCCTTCCATCTGTCAAAAGTAAATAACTTGTGTTTTAGCGTCACAAAAATACATAATACTAAACAAATATTAAAAAGTAAAACTTCAATTCTTACCAAGAAATCTGGATGAACTATGTAAGCATTATCGCTCTCGAGTAGACAATGACAATCATCGTTGGCCAATGCAGCGTAGGCTTTTAAGACCTAGAACCAGAATATAATTTGTGGAAAACGGAAGGGTTAAATACAATGAACGACTAATAAAAATACTATGCAGTCATATAAAGAAAATAATTATGAAGGACAACCTCGACTGTAATCAGCCCATCATCGTGAAAAACAGCACGTAGCATGCGCCTTGTGAGCTTCACGTTCCTGTACTCGAAAAGCATCATATCTTCCAGACTGTCGAGTGCAACAATATATCATTTACTTTTGCTTAATAGATTTACTTGATCTTGTTAAGTTGTGAAACAATGGACGTACACACCTCTTGGAATTAGATATTGCGTCCATTATTCTTTTGTAATCTGTACTGCTTTAGGGAGTAGACGCAGTGGAGGGTTTTTTGCTGCGGAATCAGAAACAGACTTCTCATCTTCCGTGGTAATGGAATTGTCACCGTCACTACTAATTTCTGAAGTAGTATCCATTGTTTTCTCTCTCTCGGGAACAGATTCACTAATTGGCTGAATATATTGCATATATAATTCATCCGAAACTAATAAACAAATATTGGTTCAAAGTTATATGAAACATGCTTTTCAGCTGATAAAACAATACCTCCTCCCTGTCAACCTCAATTTGCCTCATCTTATATAATACATCCGAAACTAATAAACAAATATTGGTTCAAAGTTATATGAAACATGCTTTTCAGCTGATAAAACAATACCTCCTCCCTGTCAACCTCAATTTGCCTCATCTTTCTCTTTGTACCAACGTTTCTCCGTCGAACATTTTTCTTCAACTTAGCATCTACTAAGGGATTAGCCACATTCCTGCCACAATCAGAACCAGAGCTCTCATCCTTTAACCACTTTGGTTTTTTCATAGGTTCACCAATTGGGTAGTCCTGACCATACACTACCCCTCGAACCACCTGAAATGAACAAAAGCTGTATTTATTCTCTACATAAATGAGCAAGAACCAGAATATAGTATTATATTCTCTTACATTTCTTTTAGAAGTTGACGATTTATTCGATCCATAGTATTACATTCTCTGGATTTTTTTTAGAAGTTGACGATTTCAATTACCTCAGCTGCTCCAAAGTTTCCATCTGGTCCCTTATCAAGTTCAAGCACTCGTTGTAAATCAGGTTGTTGCCATGCCCCCTGCCTCGGCTTATTCTTGTTCCATCTAAGCCCCCTGCCGTCCAAGTTTATTCGATCCACATATGCAATCTGTATCATTGTAAAGCTATAAGAATTTAAACTTTTAATACGTGGTAGTTTACGCATGCTTTTATTGTAATTCAAACTAATGTAGTGTCTAAAAGTGGTAAGTCAACTACTTACTAAAAGAACAAATGCACATCCTTTGAACCCTTCTTTTTCGTCCTTCTTGTCGTACCGCATCATCCACTCCATCAAGAACTTGCACCAATTCCAGTTTTTTGGCTCATTCATGATCTGACTTATTAAGAGTCTACATAATTTAGGACTTATCCAGTTATTCTTAGTAATACAAAATAGTGTGCCAAATGTGTACAGAACGAAGTGCCTTAGGAAGTTCGTCATGTTAGTCTCCGTAAGGCATTTGTTATGAACATACTCGTAGTTGATTCCCCCATAATTTTCATAGTAATCTTTCCACTTTAAGTACTCTTTATTGGTTGACTTGACCTGGGGTAGAGTGTACTTAGTGTCTCCAAATGAAAAACCAGTAATCCACCCGATCATATCTTCGTCAATCTTGAGCTTGTAGTTGTCTCTGATCAATAAAACTTGGGTTTCCACATTCCAACGACTATTGAGCCAAGACATAAAGTGCCTATCAATCTTTGATATTTTGAGATCTAAAATAGCACCAAATCCACAATTTTTAACCCACTTGCGTCTGACCTCATCAAAGGACTCCATAAGATCAATTGCCAAATGAGGGTAACACCTCAAAGGTGGACACTATAAACATGAGATTATGTTTCAATATTTGTCATTAGTAAAAAGAACTCAAATTTTTAATAAAATTTAAAACCCTAAAATTTAAAACCCTAATATACCTTGTCAACTTTATCAATCTTCCTTGGTCTACCCCTAGGCCTTTTCTCGATTGGAGCAGAATGTTCCTGAGCATCTTTTTTGGTTCTTCCTCGTTTTCTCAATTGTACCTCTTCAGCAGGCTGTTTCAAAGACTCACAGTATGTATGGCATTATAATCACATGAAAATATCAAATAATTATGAAAGTGATAATCCATTACATTAAAAGTATATTATGTATAAAGAAATCACTAATACAACACATTAAATATATAAATTCATTACTCTAATTCGTAAAAACCATTGATGCATATGAGTGACTTGTACAAACAATAGAAACACATAATCTATGTATCCTTGTCCAACATTTTTTCTCAATTTTGATTAATAGGCTCCTAAGTCGGCTCCTAAGTCCTAAGGTACCTCCGTTTTTTTTAGATGACCTGTTTTGAATTTTGATACTATTCACATGTGTAACTTTGACTATCTTTTGTGATTTGTAGTAATGTGGTCAACTAAAAACAGAGGTAGTACTTTATGAGGCAAAGTGAATAGTTAAAACGGATAAATCTTATTAACCCATTAGGTCGATTACCGACTAGGTGACTACTATTAGAATTTTCTGTAAGGTGGAATCCAACTTAACATTAAAAATTACTTTTTAATTGATCTGCAGTAAACGTTGATTAACCAGAGTAGGAGAGAATAAATCCTCAGTAAAGTTAATACTGGAAAAACTCTTAACTAATTTGCACTGAATATAATGAATAGATGTAAGAAGATGAGAAATTAGGTAACCTGATTTGGTTGCGAAAACTCATCCATTAACGGCTGAACAAGGGGTAATCGGATTTTCTTTTTCTGATTTTCTATCGGCGGTGGCTCTTGATTGTCTCCGGTTTTACTTCCGTCGGCTTCCTGTACAACTGGTTCCTCACCCCCAATGGTTTCCTATATCAATTTAAATTGCAATTGTATGCCTAAACACAATTATTATACAAGAGAATAAAAAATTCTCCAATTGGTTTATACAAAAATCACTCAACCTGTTGTTCGTTCGACATCGGGTCACCGGAGCCGTCTCCATGCAAATATTTGTGAGCAATTCTCAATTGTGCTTCCCATTGGTCAGTTCCACCCCTGATTCATGAAGAAACAAATTAACTAAGTATGAATTTCATTTAAATATACGAAAAACAGATTAGTCACATGTGTACTTTGATTTTGATTGTTCCATGAGAGGATTCAAAACCCTTGAAGGCTGTTCTGGGGGTTCTGTGCGGAAAGTGAAGCCAACAGGAAAGGTTTTGATTTTTTTTTTAGAAAGGTTTGATTTTGAACTTCTCAAAATCTATATTTCAGTTTTTGAGGAACTCATTGCTCATGTAAAACTGTACGAGTAATTAAAATATTAATTTTTAATAAACTGAACATTGTTTTTTTACAAAAGAACCGCCATTTGTTTAAATTTTATTTGTACAGTACTGTAAGTCTGTAACCCGAACTCAAAATACGTTTTACACGACGTTAACATTGTTTACACTAATTACTTATAAAACATCATTAGACTTCCAAAAAATCTGTCCCCCATATATATTAAATAATATCTTCTTCTTTCTATATATAAACAATAATACAAAAAGTTAATTAATTTATAACTTTTATACATAAACTAGTTTTTAGGCTCGGGCTATGCTCCGGATGATAATTTTCGTTTTACGACATGACCCTGGATTGGTTGCAGGGTCATGTCGCCCGGACTCCCGAGACAACTTATTTGGGAGAACAAATTAAGTCAACAAACTAAGCTAAGAAGATTAGGACATAAACCAATACATGATTATTCAACACAAATTCTTAAACAAGACGGTCTCGTGTTAGTCTTAACGTGAGACCTGTCTTAGTCTAAGAGATATATGTTTTTCAAACACGGACCGCATCTCACAAATTCTCACGATGAACCAATGTTTTAGGCCAATTTACCCCTAATAACCAAACAAAATTACTAATTACATTCTCTCATTTCTTTTAAAGAAAATGAAAAAACAAAAGGATCCATACAACTGCAAAGAAGTTATATCTGCACCAGTTTAAACAAAAAACTAGTATTTGGCCCCGGGCGTTGTTCCGGGTGGTATTGTTTTCCGAACTTGATATGCATTTTTTTCCATTCGTATTAAAATATATTAAAGAAAACTCAACATTTAAAAGGTACAAATATAATACTATGGACATTTAAAGCATGATTAAAAGTTGGTTGAGATGGTAATTGTGCTAAGTATAATAGCAAGAGGTCACGTGTTCAAATCTTGTTGCTGGCCAATTTTACTTTTGTTAATTGACATGACATATGAACACATTCGACAATTCTAATAGAGTAACAGAGGTCACGCCTTTTAATATATTAGTATACCTCCGTTTCTAAATAAGTGCAACAGTTTGACTTTCACGTTACAACTTTGACCATTAATATCTCTAGTTATGCATTTGTAAAAGTTATAAAAAGTTGATATTATGAAAATATTCATTAAAATAAATCCAAGAACATTTTATATTATCGTTTTTGTTATTATATATTAGTAAAAAAATATGGTCAAAGTGAGGTGTGTGAAGAGTGCAAAAGTCAAAGTGTTGCACAGTTGCACTTATTAAGAAACAGAGGAATCGCTTTACACACGATGCCACGCACGCATCGCGTGCAAAAGATACTAGTTTAGTATAAAACGTGTTTTAGCTACCCTACGTCATAAGTTATATATTAATTCCGTGTCAAATCAATTTCCATGTCAGTAAATATAAAAATACGTGTATCTTATTTTTGGCTTGCATTTGAGGTCAATATTACATTATGAATTGGCGAGAAATATTTGATGTGCTGATACTCCTTGTCTCCGTGGTCTCAAGTCCTTCTATAAAAATCATATGAACCAATGCGTCCCGGGATCGATCCCTCTTGAATACGAGCTGAGTATCTTTCTTTCTGTAATTTTGTTCAGGGACTCCTCATTCTAGGGTGTGCTGTGCACTATTAAAGTTTCCTTCTTTATGAAGGAATACCTAATTTCCTAAAACATGATTATAAACTAATTTCCGACGCAAGACCCATAGTGTTGTGTAGAATGTCTTGTCTCCTATATATGAATCAATAGTCATTGTGTTGGTCGCTGTTATTTAAAGACATGACACTAAATATCTTAGGACATGACCCTAAGGAAATCTACCAATTCTAAGCCTAAAGTGTTGGGTCATGTGCTTAAATCGACCAATGCAATAATGTCGTGTATTCATTCCTAATTAAGAGACACCAATGGTGATTATTGGACGTTATCTCATTCAAAGTAGTGGTTAGAGGGCTTCGTCCCTTGTACCAAATATGCCCAATATACAGAGCGTCAGAGGGTTTATTGATCGATCGTTTGTCTCAATTTTTCTCTCCGAATAAATCATTTCAAGAAATACAATAACGTTATCCCTCGTACCTTATCGGCTTATTATCCCATGGTGAGCCACTATGGTCTGGGGGTTTCATCCATACCGAGATGCAAGACCCATAGTGTTGTGTAGAATGTCTTGTCTCCTATATATGAATCAATAGTCATTGTGTTGGTCACTGTTATTTAAAGACATGACCATGGTCCGGGGGTTTCATCCATACCCAAACGCAAGACCCATAGTGTTGTTTAGAATGTCTTGTCTCCTATATATGAATCAATAGTCATTGTGTTGGTCGCTAGCTGTTATTTAAAGACATGACCCTAAATATATTGGGACATGACCCTAAGGAAATCTACCAATTCTAAGCCTAAAGTGTAGGGTCATGTGCTTAAATCGACCAATGCAATAATGCCGTTTATTCATTCCTAATTAAGAGACACCAATTGCGATTATTGGACGTTATCTCATTCAAAGTAGTGGTTAGAGGGTTTCGTCCCTTGTACCAAATATGCCCAAGATACAGACCTTAGGAGGGTTTATTGATCGATGGTTTGTCTCAATTTTTCTCTCCGAATATATCATTTCAAGAAATACAATAACGTCATCCCTCGTACCTTATCGGCTAATTATCCCATGGTGAGCCACTATGGTCCGGGGGTTTCATCCATACCGAGACGCAAGACCCATAGTGTTGTTTAGAATGTCTTGTCTCCTATATATGAATCAATAGTCATTCTGTTCGTCGCTGTTATTTAAAGACATGACCCAAAATATCTTAGGACATGACCCTAAGGAAATCTACCAATTCTAAGCCTAAAGTGTTGGGTCATGTGCATAAATCGACCAATGCAATAATTAAGAGACACCAATGGCGATTATTGGACGTTATCTCATTCAAAGTAGTGGTTACAGGGTTTTGTCCCTTGTACCAAATATGCGCAAGATACAGAGCGTCGGAGGGTATATTAATCGATCGTTTGTCTCAATTTTTCTCTCCGAATAAATCATTTCAAGAAATACAATAATGTCATCCCTCGTACCTTATCGGCTAATTATGTCATGGTGAGCCACTATGGTCCGGGGGTTTCATCCATACCGAGACGCAAGACCCACAGTGTTGTTTAGAATGTCTTGTCTCCTATATATGAATCCATTGTCATTATGTTGGTCGCTATTATTTAAAGACCTGCTCGTAAGTAAATCTTCCTATTCTAAGCCTAAAGTGTTGGGTCATGTGCTTAAATCAACCAATGCAATAATGCCGTGTTAACATTCCTAATTACAAGACACCAATGGTGATTATTGGACGTTATCTCATTCAAAGTAGTGGTTATAGGGTTTCGTCCCTTGTACCAAATATGCCCAAGATACAGAGCGTCGGAGGGTTTATTGATCGATCATTTGTCTCAATTTTTCCCTCCGAATAAATCATTCCAAGAAATACAATAACGTCATCCCTCGTACCCTATCGGCTTATTATCCCACGGTGAGCCACTATGTTCCGGGGGTTTCATCCATACCGAGACGCAAAACCCATAGTGTTATGTAGAATGTCTTGTCTCCTATTTATGAATTAATAGTCACTCTGTTGGTCGCTGTTATTCAAAGACATGACCCTAAATATCTTAGGACATGACCCTAAGGAAATCTACCAATTCTAAGCCTAAAGTGTTGGGTCATGTGCTTAAATCGACCTGCCGTGTATTCATTCCTAATTAAGAGACACCAATGGCGATTAATGGACGTTATCTCATTCAAAGTAGTGGTTAGAGGGTTTTGTCCCTTGTACCGAATATGCCCAAGATACAGAGCGTCGGAGGGTTTATTGATCGATCGTTTGTTTCAATTTTTCTCTCCGAATAAATCATTTCAAGAAATACAATAACGTCATCCCTCGTACCTTATCGGCTAATTATCCCATGGTGAGCCACTATGGTCCGGGGTTTCATCCATACCGTGACGCAAGACCCATAGTGTTGTTTTGAATGTCTTGTCTCCTATATATGAATCAATTGTCATTGTGTTGGTCGCTATTATTTAAAGACATGACCCTAAGGAAATCTTCCTATTCTAAGCCTAAAGTGTTGGGTCATGTGCTTAAATCGACCAATGCAATAATGCCGTGTATTCACTCCTAATTAAGAGACACCAATGGTGATTATTGGACGTTATCTCATTCAAAGTAGTGGTTATAGGGTTTCGTCCCTTGTACCAAATATGCCCAAGATACAGAGCATCGGAGGGTTTATTGATCGATCGTTTGTCTTAATTTTTCTCTCCGAATAAATCATTTCAAGAAATACAATAACGTCATCCCTCGTACCCTATCGGCTTATAATCCCATGGTGAGCCACTATGGTCCGGGGGTTTCATCCATACCAAGACGCAAGACCCATAATGTTGTGTAGAATGTCTTGTCTCCTATATATGAATCAATAGTCATTGTGTTGATCGCTGTTATTTAAAGACATGACACAAAATATCTTAGGACATGACCCTAAGGAAATCTACCAATTCTAAGCCTAAAGTGTTGGGTTATGTGCTTAAATCGACCAATGCAATAATGTCGTGTATTCATTCCTAATTAAGAGACACCAATGGTGATTATTCGACGTTATCTCGTTCAAAGTAGTGGTTAGAGGGTTTCGTCCCTTGTACCAAATATGCCCAATATACAGAGCGTCGGAGGGTTTATTGATCGATCGTTTGTCTTAATTTTTCTCTCCGAATAAATCATTTCAAGAAATACAATAACGTCATCCCTCGTACCTTATCGGCTTATTATCCCATGGTGAGCCACAATGGTCCGGCGGTTTCATCCATACCGAGACGCAAGACCCATTGTGTTGTGTAGAATGTCTTGTCTCCTATATATGAATCAATAGTCATTGTGTTGGTCGCTGTTATTTAAAGACATGACCATGGTCCGGGGGTTTCATCCATTCCGAGACGCAAAACCCATAGTGTTGTTTAGAATGTCTTGTCTCCTATATATGAATCAATAGTCATTGTGTTGGTCCCTAACTGTTATTTAAAGACATGACCCTAAATATCTTCGGACATGACCCTAAGGAAATCTACCAATTCTAAGCCTAAAGTGTTGGGTCATGTCCTTAAATCGACCAATGCAATAATGTCGTGTATTCATTCCTAATTAAGAGACACCAATGGTGATTATTGGACGTTATCTCATTCAAAGTAGTGGTTAGAGAGTTTTGTCCCATGTACCAAATATGCCCAAGATACAGAGCGTCGCAGGGTTTATTGATCGATCGTTTGTCTCAATTTTTCTCTCCAAATTAATCATTTCAAGAAATACAATAACGACATCCCTCGTACCTTATCGGCTAATTATCCCATGGTGAACCACTATGGTCCGGGGGTTTCATCCATACCGAGACGCAAGAACCATAGTGTTGTTTAGAATGTCTTGTCTCCTATATATGAATCAATTGTCATTGTGTTGGTCGCAGTTATTTAAAGACATTACCCTAAGGAAATCTTCCTATTCTAAGCCTAAAGTGTTGGGTCAAGTGCGTAAATTGACCAATGCAATAATGCCGTGTATTCATTCCTAATTAAGAGACACCAATGGTGATTATTGGGCGTTATCTTATTCAAATTAGTGGTTATAGGGTTTCGTCCCTTTTACCAAATATGCCCAATATTCAGAGCGTCGGAGGGTTTATTGATCGATCGTTTGTCTGAATTTTTCTCTCCGAATAAATCATTTCAAGAAATACAATAACGTAATCCCTCGTACCTTATCGGCTTATTATCCCATGGTGAGCCACTATGGTCCGGGGGTTTCATCCATACCGAGACACAAGACCCATAGTGTTGTGTTGAATGTCTTGTCTCCTATTTATGAATCAATAGTCATTATGTTGGTCGCTGTTTTTTAAAGACATGACCATGGTCCGGGGGTTTCATCCATGCCGAGACGCAAGACCCAATGTGTTGTTTAGAATGCCTTGTCTCCAATATATGAATCAATAGTCATTGTGTTGGTCGCTAGCTGTTATTTAAAGACATGACCCTAAATATCTGTGGACATGACCCTAAGGAAATCTACCAATTCTAAGCCTAAAGTGTTGGGTCATGTGCTTAAATAGACCAATGCAATAATGCCATGTATTCATTCCTAATTAAGAGACACCAATGGCGATTATTGGACGTTATCTCATTTAAAGTTGTGGTTAGAGGGTTTCATCCCATGTACCAAATATGCCCAAGATATAGAGCGTCGGAGGGTTTATTGATCGATCGTTTGTCTCAATTTTTCTCTCCGAATAAATCATTTCAAGAAATACAATAACGTCATCCCTCGTACCTTATCGGCTAATTATCCCATGGTGAGCCACTATGGTCCGGGGGTTTCTTCCATACCGAGACGCAAGACCCATAGTGTTGTTTAGAATGTCTTGTCTCCTATATATGAATCAAATTTCTATTGTGTTGGTCACTGTTATTTAAAGACATGACCCTAAGGAAATCTTCCTATTCTAAGCCTAAAGTGTTGGGTCATGTGCTTAAATCGACCAATGCAATACTGCTGTGTATTCATTCCTAATTAAGAGACACCAATGGTGATTATTGGATGTTTATCTCATTCAAAGTAGTGGTTATAGGGTTTCGTCCCTTGTACCAAATATGCCCAAGATACAGAGCGTCGGAGGGTTTATTGATCGATCATTTGTCTCAATTTTTCCCTCCGAATAAATCATTCCAAGAAATACAATAACGTCATCCCTCGTACCCTATCGGCTTATTATCCCACGGTGAGCCACTATGTTCCGGGGGTTTCATCCATACCGAGAGGCAAAACCCATAGTGTTGTGTAGAATGTCTTGTCTCCTATTTATGAATTAATAGTCATTCTGTTGGTCGCTGTTATTCAAAGACATGACCCTAAATATCTAAGGACATGACCCTAAGGAAATCTACCAATTCTAAGCCTAAAGTGTTGGGTCATGTGCTTAAATCGACCTGCCGTGTATTCATTCCTAATTAAGAGACACCAATGTCGATTAATGGACGTTATCTCATTCAAAGTAGTGGTTAGAGGGTTTCGTCCCTTGTACCAAATATGCCCAAGATACAGAGCATCGGAGGGTTTATTGATCGATCGTTTGTCTTAATTTTTCTCTCCGAATAAATCATTTCAAGAAATACAATAACGTCATCCCTCGTACCCTATCGGCTTATAATCCCATGGTGAGCCACTATGGTCCGGGGGTTTCATCCATACCAAGACGCAAGACCCATAGTGTTGTGTAGAATGTCTTGTCTCCTATATATGAATCAATAGTCATTGTGTTGGTTGCTGTTATTTAAAGACATGACACAAAATATCTTAGGACATGACCCTAAGGAAATCTACCAATTCTAAGCCTAAAGTGTTGGGTTATGTGCTTAAATCGACCAATGCAATAATGTCGTGTATTCATTCCTAATTAAGAGACACCAATGGTGATTATTCGACGTTATCTCGTTCAAAGTAGTGGTTAGAGGGTTTCGTCCCTTGTACCAAATATGCCCAATATACAGAGCGTCGGAGGGTTTATTGATCGATCGTTTGTCTCAATTTTTCTCTCCGAATAAATCATTTCAAGAAATACAATAACGTCATCCCTCGTACCTTATCGGCTTATTATCCCATGGTGAGCCACAATGGTCCGGCGGTTTCATCCATACCGAGACGCAAGACCCATTGTGTTGTGTAGAATGTCTTGTCTCCTAAATATGAATCAATAGTCATTGTGTTGGTCGCTGTTATTTAAAGACATGACCATGGTCCGGGGGTTTCATCCATTCCGAGACGCAAAACCCATAGTGTTGTTTAGAATGTCTTGTCTCCTATATATGAATCAATAGTCATTGTGTTGGTCCCTAACTGTTATTTAAAGACATGACCCCAAATACCTTCGGACATGACCCTAAGGAAATCTACCAATTCTAAGCCTAAAGTGTTGGGTCATGTGCTTAAATCGACCAATGCAATAATGTCGTGTATTCATTCCTAATTAAGAGACACCAATGGTGATTATTGGACGTTATCTCATTCAAAGTAGTGGTTAGAGAGTTTTGTCCCACGTACCAAATATGCCCAAGATACAGAGCGTCGCAGGGTTTATTGATCGATCGTTTGTCTCAATTTTTCTCTCCGAATTAATCATTTCAAGAAATACAATAACGACATCCCTCGTACCTTATCGGCTAATTATCCCATGGTGAACCACTATGGTCCGGGGGTTTCATCCATACCGAGACGCAAGAACCATAGTGTTGTTTAGAATGTCTTGTCTCCTATATATGAATCAATTGTCATTGTGTTGGTCGCAGTTATTTAAAGACATTACCCTAAGGAAATCTTCCTATTCTAAGCCTAAAGTGTTGGGTCATGTGCGTAAATTGACCAATGCAATAATGCCGTGTATTCATTCCTAATTAAGAGACACCAATGGTGATTATTGGGCGTTATCTCATTCAAATTAGTGGTTATAGGGTTTTGTCCCTTTTACCAAATATGCCCAATATTCAGAGCGTCGGAGGGTTTATTGATCGATCGTTTGTCTGAATTTTTCTCTCCGAATAAATCATTTCAAGAAATACAATAACGTCATCCCTCGTACCTTATCGGCTTATTATCCCATGGTGAGCCACTATGGTCCGGGGGTTTCATCCATACCGAGACGCAAGACCCATAGTGTTGTGTAGAATGTCTTGTCTCCTATATATGAATCAATAGTCATTCTGTTGGTCGCCTTTTTTTTAAAGACATGACCATGGTCCGGGGGTTTCATCCATGCCGAGACGCAAGACCCAATGTGTTGTTTAGAATGCCTTGTCTCCTATATATGAATCAATAGTCATTGTGTTGGTCGCTAGCTGTTATTTAAAGACATGACCCTAAATATCTTTGGACATGACCCTAAGGAAATCTACCAATTCTAAGCCTAAAGTGTTGGGTCATGTGCTTAAATACACCAATGCAATAATGCCATGTATTCATTCCTAATTAAGAGACACCAATGGCGATTATTGGACGTTATCTCATTTAAAGTTGTGGTTAGAGGGTTTCATCCCATGTACCAAATATGCCCAAGATACAGAGCGTCGGAGGGTTTATTGATCGATCGTTTGTCTCAATTTTTCTCTCCGAATAAATCATTTCAAGAAATACAATAACGTCATCCCTCGTACCTTATCGGCTAATTATCCCATGGTGAGCCACTATGGTCCGGGGGTTTCTTCCATACCGAGACGCAAGACCCATAGTGTTGTTTAGAATGTCTTGTCTCCTATATATGAATCAATTGTCATTGTGTTGGTCACTGTTATTTAAAGACATGACCCTAAGGAAATCTTCCTATTCTAAGCCTAAAGTGTTGGGTCATGTGCTTAAATCGACCAATGCAATACTGCTGTGTATTCATTCCTAATTAAGAGACACCAATGGTGATTATTGGACGTTTATCTCATTCAAAGTAGTGGTTATAGGGTTTCGTCCCTTGTACCAAATATGCCCAAGATACAGAGCGTCGGAGGGTTTATTGATCGATCGTTTGTCTCAATTTTACCCTCCGAATAAATCATTCCTAGAAATACAATAACGTCATCCCTCGTACCCTATCGGCTTATTATCCCATGGTGAGCCACTATGTTCCGGGGATTTCATCCATACCGAGACGCAAGACCCATAGTGTTGTGTACAATGTCTTGTCTCCTATATATGAATCAATAGTCATTGTGTTGGTCGCAGTTATTTAAAGACATGACCCTAAATATCTTAGGACATGACCCTAAGGAAATCTACCAATTCTAAGCCTGAAGTGTTGGGTCATGTGCTTAAATCGACCAATGCAATAATGTCGTGTATTCATTCCTAATTAAGAGACACCAATGGTGATTATTGGACGTTATCTCATTCAAAGTAGTGGATAGAGGGTTTCGTCCCTTGTACCAAATATGCCCAATATACAGAGCGTCGGAGGGTTTATTGATCGATCGTTTGTCTCAATTTTTCTCTCCGAATAAATCATTTCAAGAAATACAATAACGTCATCCCTCGTACCTTATCGGCTAATTATCCCTTGGTGAGCCACTATGGTCCGGGGGTTTCATCCATACCGAGACGCAAGACCCATAGTGTTGTTTAGAATGTCTTGTCTCCTATATATGAATCAATAGTCATTCTGTTGGTCGCTGTTATTTATAAAAATGATCCATAGAATAATGACTTAATTAGTTTATGATAAAGCTTATATTGAATAGTATGGTATGTACACCTTATAAAGTACAATACAGAACAACTAATACAGGAAATTAAGATATTATGCTAATAATATTCTAGAGAATCTACTATACAAGGAAGGGATAATATCCTAAAAATATACATGATATCCCAAAAGGTAAAATCTCCATCATCATCAACAAGAGCATCAGATTCTGCCTTCTGCACCTCCAAAGACTGATTCATCTTTCGCATACCATCTAAGGGTATGTTCTGTTCAACTTATTTTGTCTTATCTTATCTGATCTTATCTTATCTTATCTGATCTTATCTTATCTTATCTTATCTTATCTTATCTTATCTTATCTTATCTTATCTTATCTTATCTTATCTTATCTTATCTTATCTTATCTTATCTTATCTTATCTTATCTTATCTTATCTTTTCTTTTCTTATTTTTTTCTGAAATGAGTGAAGATAAGTTGAACAGAACATCTTATTTATCTTATCTGATTTGATCTTATCTTATCTGATCTTATCTTATCTTATCTTATAAAATCTTAAATAAGTTAAAATAATTTGAACAGAACATGGCCTAACTCATCCCGTCATACCTTAAATTTAGCCTCAACTTGCCTCTTCTCAATATCATTCCACTGCTAACAGTTCATTGATTCCCCCGTATCTCTCTTTCTTAAGACATTCAAAACAAGCATAATATTCTAGGTTCTCCCCCTCCCAAAAGCACATTCCTCCTCTGAACCCCTCCAATTCATCTTGATGAGTAATAAATGAAGTATTTGCAAAACATTAAATAATTAGATATATATAAAATTCACTCTTAATTTATTAAGCATGGCACTGATTTTAATTTATTAAGCATGGCACTGATTTTTGCTCACGACCTACGCTAAGTTAGGACATGACCTAAGAAAATGTAATTATATCATTTTCAATAATGTAAAGGCCGAAGATTAATAAAATTATTATTGTCTAATCTTATGATCGAATATATTTGACTCCGGTTAAGACTATTGATCGAAAATATATTTGTCATGGATCATGAATTAAGAAGGGTCAAAAGCGAAAATATATTACTCTCTCACTTCATCTCGCCATTTCTCTTCACCTCTATCTCTCCACACCTCACCTCACAATAATATAGTTTGAGAATTCAATTTATGTTATTCATACTGAATAAACAATATAGTTGATAAATTTGCAAAGTGTTATATATTATACTCTTATTAGTCTTATAGTAATTTAAAATAAGTTAGTAATTTATATATACTCTTATTAGTCTTATAGTAATGGAAGTTTTATAATAAGTCTTATATCTTTCTCATAACTTGTCATTCTAAGTTTCATAATAAGTCTTATATCTTTCTCATAACTTGTCATTCTAAACAAGTTAAATATGCATCAAATATTTCAATCAAAAAATTAAAGGAACAAAATATCTTGACCTTATTTGACGTCCACCTGAAAAGTCGGAAACATTCACTACCTTTGGTACTCTTTAATTCGGTCAAACCAACTCATTATATCTATTTTTTTTAATTCATTCGCAAAAAAATAATGTTTTAAAACACTCACAACCTTAGTTGTTTTTTACATTAGCGAATTCATGTAACTATTAATTTTCACATTTAAAATGTAATCATAACTATATTACGGATGAAATATATAAAAGAATAACAAGTTTTGAAATCATGGCACGCATCGCGTGCATATAAAGCTAATTGTATTTTAGGACATGATCTAGGATGGATGGCTAGGATTTGACTAGTTGGTGGAAAAGAAATGATGGGATTTGACTAGCTGAGTGCAGCCGGAGTGGGTTTGTTGAAATCTTTCGCGGATCTTTCTCTGATGTTCTGATTTGCTTTTTATCCCTTTTTCGTTTTTTGAAATTCAAATTCAACTCTATTTTTCTCTCTCGGTCTCTCCACTCTCTGACATAATTTATCTTCTCTCTCTTCACATCAATATCTGCCCTTCTCTTTCAATATCCATGGCTGTGGAAAACTCCGATTCAATGAATTCAAGTACTGGACGCGATTTTGTTGTGAAGTGTGACTGTGACAAACCCTCGAAATTGAAGACTGCGAAACATGGAATGAATGCTGGGCTAAAATTCTATGGTTGTTCAATGTGGCCTGTAAGTTTCTCATCCTTTTCTTGTTTATTTGGGCATTGTTTTTCAAAATATGTGGATAGTTATGGTTTCCTATAACGTCTGATTATTCTAAATTTTCAACTTATGGAATTTTTACAATTTTTTTATTATTCAAGAGTTCGGCAGACTGTGGGTTTTTTAGATAGGAAAGCGACTTTCGCGATTCAAGTAGCTGCACTCAATGTGTGGATTTACAAGGAAGATTGTTGGAACAACACGCCACATTTGCTGAGCTTCAGCTACAATTGAAGTTTGTGGAAGATAAGTTAGGGAAATTAAAGTTGAAGAAGGAGAAAATGGTCCGTCAAATGGATGAAATGAAGGTTGAGATGTTCAAGATAAAAGCGGAGCAAGGCAAGACTGCGAGGGGGGAGAAATGTGCTGTTTTTGCATTGTTCAGCTCTTGGATTTTGTTTGCTATCTTAGTTATTTGTATGAAGTAAACTCATACAAGCATTTTAAGCTATGTTCATAAAGATATTATCTTGGTGTTATGGTGGCTGGCTAAATCGTTAATTTTAGCTTCAGAAAAAACTTTTGTAGCGGAAATTCTCATAAGGCTAACAATTTGCATTGTTCAGCTCTTGGATTTTGTTTGCTATCTTAGTTATTTGTATGAAGTAAACTCATACAAGCATTTTAAGCTATGTTCATAAAGATATTATCTTGGTGTTATGGTGACTGGCTAAATCGTTAATTTTAGCTTCAGAAAAAACTTTTGTAGCGGAAATTCTCATAAGGCTAACAATTTGCATTGTTCAGCTCTTGGATTTTGTTTGCTATCTTAGTTATTTGTATGAAGTAAACTCATACAAGCATTTTAAGCTATGTTCATAAAGATATTATCTTGGTGTTATGGTGGTCGGCTAAATCGTTAATTTTAGCTTCAGAAAAAACTTTTGTAGCGGAAATTCTCATAAGGCTAACAATTTGCATTGTTCAGCTCTTGGATTTTGTTTGCTATCTTAGTTATTTGTATGAAGTAAACTCATACAAGCATTTTAAGCTATGTTCATAAAGATATTATCTTGGTGTTATGGTGGCTGGCTAAATCGTTAATTTTAGCTTCAGAAAAAACTTTTGTAGCATAAATTCTCATAAGGCTAACAATCGTGCATTAGGATATGTCCCAGGAATCCTGGGTCATGTCCTAAAACATTGGCCATGGGCAAAAATCGACCAATGCTAGCTTTTTAAAATTTTATTGTTAAGTTGGTGATGTTCCAGAAAATAAAAGGAAATTGAGCCATGTCCTAAAATATTAAAATTGAACATAACCTTACAAATCATTCATGAAAGACACTAATTTCCTAAATGGCACTAATTTTCTTTTTCTTTTACATAATGATCATCTTACAACTACGAAAGTCTTATTATCTTGGGAAGTTGGGATCATATGCTAAACACTGATATGTCCCAGGTACGAATACTCGAATAGACCATGTAAAACTTAGGATATGTCCCAGGAAGTCTGGGTCATGTCCAAAACACTGGCCGTGGCCAAAAATCGACCAATGCCCAGCTAGCTTTTTTTATTTTTATTTTCTTTAGTTGGTGATGTTCAAGAAAGGAATAACTAACTATTAAAAGAGGAGATAATAAATAGGACATGACCTAAAACTAATTGAGCCATGTCCTAAAATATTGAAATTGAAAATAACACTACAATTCATATGATGTTGAACTTGGGTGCAAAAGCTATGGTCTATGTTAACAAACCTCTAAAAAACCGACCTGATGCAATGTGTTTTTGGATGAGTTTGTGGAGGAGGAAAAGCTTACAAATATATGATGTCCGTTTTAAATAACTTAATTAAGAAAGAGAGACGATAATCAAGAATTGTTGGATAAGAATGAGAGTCAGAAGAGGCAAGTTGAGGCCCAATATAAGGCTTAGCCGGAAGAGCTTGACGGCATGTGAAAGATGATTGTGTCCCTTGATGGAGCAAAAGATAGATATGACGTTCTTGTTGATGATGAACTTAGGAGAAGTAGCGAAGACAAGGATGAGAGAGTCAAGAAGCTGTCAGAGGATATTGAGTTTTTTTAGAGGGGGAAAAAATAATTTGTGAAAGAAAAAGATAATCAAATTGAAGAACTATATTACATCATCAATTTGGGACAACCATTCATCGAAAATATATTTGTCATGAATGCAATTACTATTGTCTAAACACATAATTACCGATAATTCACATAATACCAAATATAATCAGATGCCATCGTGTTGTGTATAATGTTTTGCTTCTATGAATCAATATTTAGCCATTGGGTTGGTCGTTTTTCGAGCATAGCAATGCTTTTACTATTTGCAAAACATTAAATAATTACATATATATATAATTCACTATTTATTTATTAAGCATGGCACTGATTTTAGGTCACGACCTACGCTAAGTTAGGACATGACCTAAGAAAATGTAAGTATATCATTTTCAATAATGTAAAGGAGATTAATAAAATTATTATGGTCTAATCTTATGATCGAATATATTTGACTCCGGTTAAGATTATTGATCGAATATATTTGACTCCGGTTAAGACTATTGATCGAAAATATATTTGTCATGGATCATGAATTAAGAAGGATCAAAATCGAAATTATATTACTCTCTCACTTCAATGCTGTAATGCTGTGATGCTGTAATGCTGTATAGCAAACATTTGATATGCACCATTTGCTAAATATTATTTTTGACACGTAATAAATGTGTAACTTTGCTAGATAATTTCTTGAAGTGCTAGATAATTTCTTAAAACAATATTCTTCATTTTGTTTCGGAGAATAGCACACAAAATACGTAACCAGTAACTTCTGCCTTCCAACTTCCAAGCAGCCCTCTAATCAGATCCAGACTCGTATACTTCATCATCATTTTCGTCTTCCTCGTGCTGGAAGCTATCCCCCGACGACAAGTTCTCATTACCAGAATCTAGTTCAGATGAATTCATGTCAGCAGGATTAACATGAAGTAAAAGGTAAAGAGGGGAAAAAGCCGTTGGATTGGTCGTTTATCGAGTAACAACCTTATGTAGCTATATGTACGAATGAACATTTTTTTAAATCTAAAATAATTGAGGTTCTTTTGTTGTTGTTATTATCTTTTTAAATTGAAGGTGACCGATTTTGAACTGCTCAATGACATCGCTTAAAATTTTGGTTAATTTGTAACCTTTCGTATCAGAGTAGGATAGCTTAAAAATGCTTTCTGGTACCAAATAAAGATTTAACTTTTCATATAAAGACTAAAGCAATAATAATAGTTTGAACAATAATTTATTTTTTTGTAGCTTGGTCGTGTTGGGCTACCGGATTGTCAAGAGTAATAAGCCCCGGAGTTGGAGAATTATCGTTCACATTCTCATTATCACTATCCACTTCCATTTCTTTAACAAACTCATCGAACTGACTTGCAATATAAGGGATAGTATTCGAGTTCCCCAAAATGTTTCTAACTTGGGAGGACCCAATGGAATTACGAAGGAGTTCTAAGAACCCCATAAGTTGGCGATAAAGTTCCCTATGTATTTTGTGGACGTCTTCCATTCCGACCTTCCAGTTACAAATTTTGCCAATCTCATGAGGACACATGAAATCACCATTAATAGCCCGCAGCAATACATCATGCTTCTCGCATCTTAACATCATTTCAGTTACCTTAAGCGAACTAAGCACTTACTCTACCATTGACATGAATGCGGAGTACTGACGTTGCAGCTTACATAATCTATCTACGGAAAACTCGTACTTGTACCATGTTGGGAGTAAGTCTGCCACGAAATTATTGGTTTATTGTTACAGGAACACGAAAAAACTTTTTCATATGCAGTTATTTAATTACAACAACAACAAATCTACATACCTTAATTATATTAATTTTAAAAATGTGGTTCTTTTTATTAATACCTTAATTACATACCTTAAGTTTATAAATTTTTGCCAACAGCAACAAATATACATACCTTAAGTTTGTAAAAAATTGGAATAGTTGGGTCGCCAGGACGGGTATAATAGTTGATGTTAATATTACATGAATTAAATGAGTGACAAATTGACATTGTATAAATATTCAATATTGTTTTCACTTTGACTGCATTTAAAATAGGGTTACATTCAAATATATATAATAGGGTTACATTTTTTCATATAACTGTAGTACATGAGCCATAAGGTTCTGAGGAAAATAAAATATGCCCCATTTAATTACTCTACTTAAATTTAATTACAAGCTGAATATAACAAAAATATGCAGATACATGGATGATAATGACGGTGAAATCTGGAAATCGTTACATAACACTACTTTCATATGTAAATACCTACAATAATAAATAAACAATTAAGGAAAAATTTACCAGAGCTTACTTCACATCCATGTTTCATCCTCCACATAATGCGTGTTTTTGCTGGAAGGCAACACTCTATGTTACACCCGTTCATCTCCATGAAGTTCGAATCACTTGAAAATTACAAGTATACCTTAAAGTTTTAGGACTTGAAAATTACAAGTATACCTTAATGTTTTAGGAGAAGAGTAACCTTTTACTATTTGATAATTAGGAGAAGGGTAACCTTTATTTGTTTGTTTCGATACATAATGGAAGAAACAAAGGATATTGGCAGTTGGAGTATTAACAAACAATATATATGTTTATCTCTCCACACTTAATTAAGAAGTGACATTGTACAAGTGCCTAGCCATCACGTCCTTATAGGGTTTACCTGTAATTATATACCCTATAATGCAAATGATATGAGTACATTTATTATTGTCTAACCTTAACCTTATGAGCGCTTATACAAAATATATTTGACTCTGAATAAATTTTTAACTTTGTATATCAGTAAAGATAATTGCATTTTTTATTGATAATAATTACAATTGTTAATACAATTGAATTAAAATTGTATTAGTATTAATTAAGGATCAAAGAGGCCCAAGCAGAACAAGACTATACGATGATTTCATTCAATGCTCTTAGACCACCT